>CM041297.1:65522398-65527398 GCA_023052935.1 Piezodorus guildinii
TTTTTTTTTTTAAAAACCCCCCTTTAAATTTGGGGGGGCCCCCCCGCGGGTTTTCCATTGGGGTTTTTTTTAAAATTTTTTTTTTAAAATTTTTTTTTGGGGGTTTTGGGGGGTTTTTTTTTTTCCCTTTTTTTTTTTTTTTTTTTTTTTTTTTTAAAAAATTTTTTTAAAAAAAAAAAAAAGGGGGGGGGGTTTTGGGGGGTTTTTTTTTTTTAAAAAAAAGGGGGAAGGGGGGGGGGAAAAAAAAAAAAAGGGGGTTTGGGGAAATTTTTAAAAGTTTTTGGGGGGTTTTTTTTTTTTGGGGGCCCCCCGCCCCCAAAAAAAAAATTTTTTTTTTTTAAAAAAAAAAATTTTTTTCAAAAAAAAATTAAATTAAAAATTTTTCCCTTTTTTTTTAAAAAAAAAAAAAAGGGGTTTTTAAAAAAAAATTTTTAAAAAATTTTCCCAAAAAAAATTTATATTGGGGGGGAAAAAAAAGGGAAAAACCCCGGGGGGAAAAAAAAAAAAATTTTTAAAAAAAAAAAAAAAAAAGGGCCCCAAAAAAAAAAAATTTTATAAAAGGGAAAAAAAATTAAAGGGGTTTTTTTTTTTTTTTCCAATTTTTTTTTGGGGGGGGAAAAATTTTCCAAAAAAACAAAAAATGTTAAAAAAAACCCCCCGGGGGGGGGGGTTTTAAAAAAAAAAAAAAGGAAAAAAAAATTTTCCCCCCAAAAACAAATTTTTGGGGGGGGAAAAAAGGGGGGGGGGGTTTTTTTTGGGGGGGGTTTTTTTGGGGGCCCAAAAAAAAAAGGGGTTTTTTTGTTTTTTTTTTTCCGGCCCCCTTTTTTTTGGGGGGGTTTTTTTTGGGAAAAAAAATTTTTTAAATTTTTTTGGGGGAAAAAAATTTTTTTTTAAAACCCCCTTTTTAATTTTAAAAATTTTAAAAAAAAAAAATTTTTTTAAAAAAAAAAATTTTTTTTTTGGGGGAAAAAATTTTTTTTTTTTTTTTAGTATTTTTTTAAAATTTTAAAATTTTAAAAATTTCCCTTTTTTTTTTTTTTTCCCCAAAAAAAAAGGGAAAAAAAGGGGTTTTTTTTTGGGGGGGAAAAAAAACCGGGGGGTTTAAAAAAAAAATTTTTTTTTTTGGGGGGGGGGAAAAAATTTTTTTTTTTTTCCCTTAACATTTCCCCTTGGGGAAAAAAAATCTTTTTTAAAAAAAAAAAAAATTTTTTTTTGGGGGGAAAAAAAAAAATTTTTTTTTGGGGGCCGGGGGGGGGGAAAAATTTTGGGGGGGAAAAAATTTTTAATTTTTTCCAAGGTTTTTAAAAAAAACCCCGTTTTCCCTTTTAAGGGGGCCCCCCCCGGGGTTTTTAAAAATTTTTTTTGGGGGGGGTTTTTTTTAAAGGGGGGGGGGAAAAAAAAAAAAAAAAAAAAAAAAATTTTTTTTCCCTTTTTGGGGAAATTTCCCCCCCTTTTCCCCCCGGTTTTTTTTTAAAATTTTTTAAAAAAAAAAATTTTTGGGATTTTCCCCCCAAAATTTTTTAAAAAAAAACCCAAAATTTTTTAACCAAATTTTAAACCGTTAAAAATTTTTTTGGGGTTTTTTTTTTGGGGGTTTAAAAAAACCCCCAAAAAGGGGGGGAAAAAATTTTTTTTTTTGGGGGGGGGGGGGGGGGGAAAAAAAAAAAATTTTTTTTTTTTTTTTTTTTTTTATTTTCCCCCGGGGGGGGGAAAAAAAACCCCAAAAAAAAGGGAAAAATTTTTTTTTTTTTCCGGGTTTTTTTTTTTGGTTCCTTTTTAAAAAAAAATTTTTTTTTTTTTAAATTTTTGGGAAAAATTGGGGGTTTTTTAAAAAAAAAAAAAAAAAAAAAATTTTTTTTCCCCCCCTTTTGGAAACCCAAAGGGGGGGGGGAGGCAACCCCCCAAAAAAAAAAAAAAAATTTTTTTTTTTAAAAAAAAAAAGGTTGGGGGTTTTTTTTTTTTTTTAAAAAAAAACCCCCCCAAAAAAAAAAAAAACAAAAAAAATTTTTTCCCCCTTTTTTTAAACCCCCCCCTTTTAAAACCCAAAAAAAAACCCCCCCGGGGGGGGGGGGGTTTTTTTTTTTAACCCGGGGTTTTTTTTAAAAAAAAATTTTTTTTTTTAAAAAAATTTTTTTTAAAAAAAAACCCAAAAAATTCCTTTTTTGGGGGGGGGAAAAAAATTTTTTAAAACCCCTTTTTTTTTCCTTTTTTAAAAAAAAGGGGGAGGGGAAAAAAAGGGGGGGGGAAAAAAATTTTTTTTTTTTTTTTTTTGGGGGGGGTTTTTTTAAAAGGTTTCCAAAAAAAAATTTTTTTTTTAAAAAAAGGGGGGGGGCCCCCGGGGGGGGGGGCCCCCAAAAATTTTTTTCCCCTTTTCCCCTTTTTAAAAAATTTTTTTTTAAAAAAAAAAAAAACCAAAAAAAAAAAATTTTTTTTTAAAAGGGGGGGGAAAAAAAAAACTTTGTTTTTAAATTTTTAAAATTGGGGGGTTTTTTGGAAGGGGGGCCCCCCCCCGGGAAAAAAGGGGGAAAAACCCCGGAAAAAAAAAAAGGGGGAAAAAAACCGTTAAAATTTTAAAAAAATTTTTTCCCCCCCAAAAAAGGGGGGTTTTTTTTTTTTGTTTTCCCCTTTTTTTTTTTAAACCGGGGGGTTTTTTTTTTTTTTTTAAAAATTTTTTTTTTTTTTTTAAGGGGGGTTTTTTTTTTTTTTTTAAGGGGAATTTAAAAAAATTTTTTTAAAAAAAATTTTTTTTTTTTTTCCCCCCGGTTTTTAAAATTTTTTTTTTTTTTTTTTTTTTAAAAAATTTTTTTTTTTTTAACTTTTGGGGGTTTTTTTTAAAAGGTTTTTTTTTTTTCTTTTCCAAAAAAACCCCCCCACCCTTTTTTTAAAATTTTTTTTTTTTGGGGTTTTTTTGGGGGGGGGGGGAAAAATTTTTTAATTTAAAAAAGGGGAAAAAAAAAAAAAAAAAAAGGGAATTTTTTTTAATTTTGGGTTTTTTTTAAAACCTTTTTTTTTTTTTTAAATTTTTAAAAAAAAAAAACCCAAAAAAATTAAATTTTTTTAAAAAAAACCCCAAAAAAAACAAAAAAAATTAATTAAAAAAAAAAATTTTTGGGTTAAAATTTTTTTTTTTAAAAAAAAAAACTTTTTTAAAAAAAAAAAATTTTAAAAAAAAATTTTAAAAAAAAAAGGTTTTTTTAAAAAAAAAAAAATTTTAAAAAATTTTTAAAAATTTTTTTTAAAATTTTTTTAAATTTGGGATTTGGGCCCCCCCAAAAAAAAAAATTTTGGGAAAAAAGGGGGAAAAAAAAAAAATTTTCCCCCCGGGGGGGGGGTTTTTTAAATTTTTTTTTAAAAAAAAAAAAAAAAAAATTTTAAAGGGGGGGTTTTTTTTTTAAAAAATTTAAAAATTTTTTTTTTTTAAAAAACCAAATTTGGGGGTTTAAAAGGGGGGTTTTTTTTTTTTTTTTGGTTTTGGGGGAAAAAAAAAAAAAAAATTAAAAATTTTTAAAAAAACCCCCCCAAAAAAAACCCCCCCGGGGGTTTTTTCCAAAAAGGGGGGAAAAAAAAGGGGAAAAAAATTTTTAAAAATTGGGGGTTTTTTTTTTCCCCAAAAAAACCCGGGGGAAAAGGGGAAAAAAAAAAAATTTTTTTCCCTTTTTTTAAAAAAAAAGGTTAAGGGGGTTGGGGAAAAAAATTTTTAAGGGAATTTTTAAAAAAGGGGGGGTTTTTTTTTTTTAAAAAAAAAAAATTTTTTTTTTTTTAATTTTTTTAATTTTTTTAATTTTTTGGGTTTTTTTTGGAAAAGGGGTTTTTTTTTTTTAAAAAATTTTTTTTTCCAAATTTTTTTTAAAAAAAAAAAAAATTTTTTTAAATTAAAATTTAAAAAAAAATTTTTTAAAATTTTTTTTTAAATTTAAAATTTTTTAAAAAAAAAAAAGGGGGAAAAAAATTTTTTTTTTTTTTAAATTTTTAAATTTTTTCCCCAAAAAATTTTTTTTTTTTTTTTTAAAAAAATTTTTTTTAAAAATTTTTTAAAAAAAAATTAAAAAGATTTTTTAAAAAAATTTTTTTTTTTTTTTGGGTTTTTTTTTCCTTTTTTTTTTTTTAAATTTTTTTTCCCCTTTTTTTTGGGGTTTTAAATTTTTTTTAAAAAAAAAAAAAATTTAAAATTTTTTTTTAAAAAATTTTTTTTTTTTTTTTAAAAAATTTTTTTTTGGGTTTTTTAAAAGGGGGGAAAAAATTTTGTTTAAAAAAATTTTTTTTTTTAAAAAAAAGGGTTTTTAAATTTTTTAAAAAAAAAAATTTTTTTTTTTAAAAAGGTTTTTTTTTAAAAAAAAAAACAAAAATTTTTTGGGGGGGGGTTTTTGGTTTAAAATTTTTTTTTTTAAAAATTTTTTTTTTAAAAAAAAAAAAAATTTAAAAAATTTTTTAAAAAATTTTTTAAATTTTTTATTCCTTTTTTAAAATTTTTTAAAAATTTTTAAAAAATTTTTATTTTTTTTTTAAAAAAATTTTTTATTTAAAAAAAATTTTAAAAAAAAAAAAATTTTTTAAAAAAAAAAATTTAAAAAAGGGAAAAAATTTTTAAAAATTTTTTTCCAAAACTAATTTTTGGGGGTTTTTCCCAAAATTTTTAAAAAAAACCCTTTTTTTAAAAAAAAGGGGTAATTTAAAAAATTTTTTCAAAAAAAAAAATTTTTTTTTAAAAAAATTTTTTTTTAAAAATTTTTTTTTTAAATTTTTTTTAAAATTTTTTTTTAAAAAAAAAAAAAATTTTTTTTTTTTTTATTTTTTTTTTTTTTTCAAAAAAATTTTTTGGGGGAAAAATTTTTAAAAAAAAATTTTTTTTTTTCCCCCCCCAAAAAAAATTTAAAAATTTTTTGGGGGAAAAATTTTTTTAAAAATTTTTATTTAAAAAAATTTTTTTAAAATTTTTTTTTTTTAATTTTTTTTATAAAAAAATTTATAATTTTTTTTTTTTAAAAAAAAAAAAAATTTTA